>CM046852.1:20243122-20270622 GCA_025618425.1 Heliocidaris tuberculata | reverse complement strand
CCTTTTACCCCGAGTTATCATCCTTTTAACGAGACTTTAAAAAAATATGTACCCGGTAATGTCATTTGAGGTCTAAATTTAAAGAGAAAGGTAGAAAATGTTGTCAGTCAGGAAAAAAACAAGCTTAAGAAAGTAAAATATTCTTAGGGAGTTTCAAAATCCAGATAACAAAAAGATTCAAACCTCTTCTGTACCATGTCAGCACATCCTACAGTAGATCTAGAATGTAAAATTTCTGATACAGATTTGGATTACTTTGTTTGTCCTGAAACAAAAATCACTATTCTGAAGGTTGTTCCCACAGAAGATGTTCAAAACTGAATTGGACAATGAAGCAAAGAGGTCAAACCTCAAATTAGACTCTTGAAAGTTCAAAAAAAAGTCTTAAAAACCAGCTGCCAGGAAAGGGCTTAATTTATAATGTACATGTGTAGCTTACACTGTATTGCAAGAATAGAGCCAATTCGATATTTGAGAACATCCAATGCAAAGGCAATGACATCTAATACACAAATTAGTTCCATTATATACCCTCATGACAGCCTATCCATTTTTTTTTTTTAAAGAAGAGCTATTCAACAATTTTTAAAACAAAACTAATCAATTTGACTAGAATTCAAGTCACCTTTGATATTGCTGATTTAAACAAATAGCAATACATCCGAATGACATATTTTTTTTATTCATTTTGAATAGATTTTATTCATATTCAAAAATATTTAGCTGGGCCCTGTTTTATAAAGAGTTGCAATTGATTCAAATTGATTCCAACATAGAATTAATTGCAACTGCATTCTTAAGATAAACATTTTAGGAGCTGCAATTAATTTTAAGATACGATCGATGCGAATCAACCGCAACTCTTTATAAGGTGGGGCCCTGGTGTACAGTACACCATGCATGCAAAGTAATCAGCCTTCAAATGTACCTCCTATGGAGACAGATAATGTGACTGGAATCACTATAAGGGTCTTTTCTCCCAAGAAAATAATCTTCATTACCAAGAATCTCTGAGAGAACTGACATCTTCTCAATCAAGCACGCATCCCGCATGCTGCATTAGCGTCTCTTAAGACAGAAGCGCCTATTGCATAATTGCATCAATTAGGGTGCATTAACGGGCAGCACCCCCTTCCTATAGAAACGCTCTCTGCCGTCCAATGAGAAACACAGGTCTTATGTACTTAACCAGACACTGATCAAGCACTATTAAATAGATGAAAGGGGGCTGTTTTGGGTCAGGTTAAGGGGGGAAGAGTGCACCAACGCGAGGTGGATTAGTGACAGCAGAGACCGCTGCCCGATTATTAAGGATCATGATGAATGGCTAGTGAGATTGGGAGTGATTACTCGATGGCCCTTAAATAGTGATCAGCCAATGTCACGCCATTTTGCCACACTTGCCAAAATTCAGAAGAGGATTCAACCTCTGACCGGTTAGTGTTTTTTTCCATCTAAAAAAAAAGCATCAGTAAAAAGGAGATGGCCTCTGTTAAGCCAGGGACCTCCCTGGTTAAGCTCGAGAAGGGCATTAACTCCATGTTACAGGATATGACAAAGTATCTCTCTGGCTCTGCGCATGAGCAGAGATTATGATGCATAATTATTTTGAGGAAAAACACTGTATACGTACATCACACAAAGTGCATCCATGAGCAGAAAGTACAACAATTTGTCACTGGTTTCGCACACCGACGTACGCTCATAGGCTTACATGCAGGAGATACATCGCTTCGCGTAACCAGAGACAAATTGTTGCACTGTTCGAGTCCACATTGTTGCAGCAAATAATCCAGCTCTTTGATGACGATTTAAAGGAGAAGAATAAGCACTAAAATCTTTAAAATGGCAACACTTCATTTCGAATGCAAACCGACGTACATGTATGCTCACAGGCTCAAGTACAGGAGATACATCGCGTCGCGTAACCAGAGACAAATTGTTGCACTGTTCGAGTCCACTTTGTTGCAGCAAATTATTCAGCTCTTTGATGATGATTTAAAAGAGAAGAATAAGCACTAACATCTTCAAACTGCAAACACTGCATGTAATAGTACAAAATAAGTTTCAAATAGTAGTATCTTTATAAAAAATTTGAAGAATTCTCGCTATCAATTTTCCCTCTTACCAGGGAGTATCAACCTTCTCTTTAATCAAAGTGGTAATAGTGAAAGCATTTGGCCTGGGATTTATGTATGGCAAACTGAACGCCTCTGTTTGTTTAGCATCTCTGTGTTTCGTTTCAAAATAAACGCTGCAGCAGGATTGCAAATAGTTTGGGGTTTGATCACTGAGTTAGCAAGTAAGGAATGATTACTGCAGACAAGCTCAATATCAGATAAAAATTGTTCACTGACAGTAGTTTGCTGCGGAGTTCCGACAGATGCTTCGGCGACAATTGCACCAGGCTTTTTTTGGATAAAAATATAGGGTTAGCGTTAGGTGTTTTCACACACATGAAAAAAGCAAGATTCTGATCGCGATCAAAATCTCAATTTTGCTGCGACCATTCACACAAGCGGAAAAAACTCACTAGCGAATAATATTGATATCATTAGACCAGCATGCAGGCCCAAGTCTGCATGACCCCCGTCTTGATTCAAACTTGTAGATATTCGTGCTGAGGATACTACTGCAGGATCGCTTTGTGCACTGTGGGATAGAAAATATTGATGTTTATATCTCACCATTGTTCACACACACAGCGCTCGGCTGTATTAGTGAGATTTTTCTGAAAAATCTCACTATTTTGTGACTTTTTGCATTCACACACATGAAAAAAGTGAGATTCTAATCTCGTTTCAAATGTCGATATTTAAATCGCACTATAAAGTGATCTCAGTGTGAATGCCCCTAATGTAAAAGGATTTTAGGTTAAGCTTAGGCTTATAGGGCTAGTGTTAGGTAAAGTGTTTGGTCCATGGTTAAAGTTAAGGATTCGATTAGAGTACATGTATATATGGACCACGATGGTACTGTCATCAGAGTATGTATCATTGGCCCGAGAGAAATCAGTAAATCACAAGTTACAAGATATAAAAGAAATGGGATCCAAGTACATAGCGAAGGACAAGAAAGATAAGAAGATTTCATGGTAAATGAGGAAACAAACAAAAGGCAAAAGAATACAGTGGAAACTCGCTATACAGAACTCTGATATAACGAGATTCCGATATAACAAGGTAATTTTGCTGGTCCCAAGTCTTTATGTTCTTTTGTTTTTTTTACCCTGACATAAGGAGATTCCTAATATAACAAGGTAATTTTCTTGGTCCCAAGGGCCTTTATAGTGAGTTTCCACTCTGCATAGGAAAATACAGATTAACCCGTTGACGACTGAATTATCTCATTCCCATAGGCTTAACACAGCAACCGTCCGGTTCCCGTAGGTAATGGGTTAACAATAATATAAATTTACTGACAAGGGTAACAGAATATAGCAATAAGAACAGAAGATTCAGAAGAAGAAAAAAAACCCAGACAGAAATGGAATAGACAAAAATTAAGATGCTGGGGTAGGAACTGATGTGCAATAATCATTAGCAGATAGAAAGCTGGACTGCTCTAACCTTCGCATCTTGAGCTGATTGATTCATAACATTCCTAGTGTGAAATTAGCATCCTAGGCACGCATCAAAGGAGGGAGGGGGTGGAGAAATGAAAAGAGAGAGGGGATAACAAAAAAAGAGGTAGTGAAAATGTGAAAGAGAAATATATTAGCTAGAGAGAGGGAAAAGTCCAAGGGCTTTCACACTTTAGGAAAACATGAGAGAAGAGGGGAGATTGAGATGGAGAGAGTAGGGGAACAAAGAGAAGAGAAAAGACAGAAAAAGGGCAGCTACATGTATAGGGAGGAGGGAGGCAGAGATCCAAGGCATTTCAGAAAGAGAAGAAGAAAGACAGCAAGAGAGAGAAGGGGGAAAAAGAGTGAGGGGAAACAAGAACTGGAACTGCAAGGCCTTTCTACTGATCACTGCAGAAGAACAGAAAAGAAAGAGAGCATAAGAGAGAAACAGAGACATGGAGAAAAAGAAATAAATAGAAAAGAAAGAGAAGAGAGAGAGAGGGGGGAGGGGACGGGTAGGAAGGACGAAATTCAAGGCCTTCATATCTGTCACTGCAGGACACGGGAGAGAAGAGGGGGAGGGGGAGTGAGAAAGACAGACATGGAGAGAGCGAGAGAGGGAGAGAGAGATAAAAGGGAAAAAAGAAAGAGAGAGAGAGAGAGAAATATAGAAAAGACAGTGAGAGAGAGAGAGAGAGAGAAATGGAGGTAGAAATCCAAGGCCTTTCTTTCACCTGCTTAGGTTTGAGGTTTTGCCGACTTTTTAAGGTAGCGCTAAATTGGCTTGTTAGCTGGCAGCTGAAGTTTTGGCGTTCAAAGAAAGAACCTTTTTTGCCCTCTTTCTACTTTTATTCTCCTCCCTCTTTTTCTTTTTATCCTCCTTTTTTTACTTCTCATTATCCCTATCCTTTTATTTTCCCTTTTTCCTAACCTCTTTTTCCTTTCCACGATTCTCTGTCTTATTCCTCAGTCACCTAACCTTTACAGACCTTTTTCATGAGGTGCAATCACATTTTCTTAATTCCATTTTATTGTGTGTAATTAAGTGTTGAATCCCCATTTAAAGGGTTTTTCAAAATGGTAGATTAAACACTTAAACCGTGATCGATGAAGCGACATACTAATGCAACAAAGAGTGTGCAGTAAAAGAGAGAAGAAATGGGGATATATATGTCCTTACTTAACAAGCTTATCAAATCAAATGCTTCCTTCCAGCTATCCTGTACATATCATAAATACTCAGTAAAGTTAGCATGCTAGAAGTTTGGAAATTTATGTAACATTACCAAGGCCATTACCGAATCTCTTTTCTAAAAGTAAAAAATTAATGTGTTACTTGAATACACTAACTTTTTCACCTCCAAAATGAATTTAGCAGTTACCTGCCATTAATTTGTACATCACTATCAATTAGGTATTGCTATACGGGTGTAAAATGCAAATGAATAATCAATGGCTTTCCCTAAAAATCACTAAAAATTTGGAACAATATGTACACTCCATCAAAAGGAGTAGTATCTTTGTTTAAGAAGTAGTTCAACTACAGGTTGTGATGATTAACAACTATTATTTTTGTGTGTTGTTGTTTTTATCCAATGAGCAAATTAATGCATGTGAATGCATGTGTGGACATTATATTGGGTCAGATACATGTGTACATACATGTACAAAGAGGTTACTGTACAGAAAGTATTTGGAATTACTAAACTACAAATTTTGATGATTAAAAGCTTCTTTGGGGGGGGGGGGTCAACAAGCAAATTTATGTGTGGACATTACATCAGGCAAAATACAAAGAGGTTACTGAACAGAAATTATTTGGAATGACTGAACTACAATTTCTGATAATTAATGCTGTTATTTTGTGTTTTTTGTTTCAACAAGCAAATGTGTGCGTGGACAATACATTACATGTAGGTCAAATACAAAGAGGTTACTGAACAGAAAGTATTTGGAATGACTAAACTACAATTTTCGATAAATTAACGCTATTATTTTGTGTTTTTCTTTCAACAAGCAAATGTCTGCATGGACAATATATTAGATCAAATACAAAGAGGTTACTGAACAGAAAGTATCATTTGGAATAGCAACAAACTAGGACGTCATAATAATAGTACAAACAACACTAGCCTCCTAATTACATCAAACTTCTAATTACCCGGTGAATGATTTATAGATGTGCCATCAGCAATGAAGAATGGGATCAATCTGTGTCAGAAAAACAGTCTTAGAAATCACGACGACAATTAGTTAGCCATTCACTGGCTTCTTGTCCAGATGAATCGGATAGAAAGAGGGAGAGATTTGGAAAGAAAATTAAGGGACAGTGATAGAGTGCTGTGCTCTTTGGCTGATGTGTTGGTCAATTTGGGTTTAATAAGGGCAGAGCAACCCAGAAACCCATATCATACATGTACACTCATTTGGATAATAGGGCATTCACATGGGAGGAATTTTATACAAAATTAGTAAAAAGAAAACTGGTACGTATAAAGAATTAGCAAAAGGAGCGCACACATAAATCAAGGAAATTGTAAAAAGGAAGCGGGCATCGAGGAAAATAGCTTGGGGATGGGGGTCAGATTACATCTGTAGTGTCAGCTTACGTCATGACAACGGAGGGCATATATGAGGAAATTTATGGGCATTTCCAAACTTTGTCTCTCATAAATAACCAAGTACTATGGATTGGTATTATGGAATTATGAACATAAATTAACTCTTTGATCTCCATACATGTATCAAAACTCTGGACTGCCACACTGTTTGGAGTATGTCATACAGGTCCAGTACACTGTACGTGTGCCAAAAGTCGGCTGTGGCAGTCCTCCGGTTGTTCCATCGGTCGACCAGAGTCAGTAAAGGGTTAACATGAAAAAAGTATTTCACTAGCTTGATATCATGTCTGATCCAAGCTCTAGGAGGGCTATCAGTGGAGTACTGCATGATCATGTGATTGCAGTGAAAGAATTACCTGTCTAGAAGTTACTGGGAAAGTTATATAGGTAGTTGCGAAGTATTGGAATCCTCAACAGGACGAAACAAGAAACTGAACCTTTCTGAAAAGCACTGCTCAAAAATATGGGTATATGGGACTGCACACACGTGTACGGCATCAAAATTTGGTCCAAAGTTTTAAGCTATTTCTACATACATGTACGTATGTACAGAGCATTTCAAGAGCAGTTCCTTTCATGTGACAATGATACTCAGATATTCTTTCAAATAGGAATACTAAATATTTCCTTCCCCTTTACCCAAATTTAACCTACTCTTAATACTGGTAACAAAAAAAATCAATGCTGCTACATGTATACCATAAATTTTGCTTGTGTGAATAGGGGGTAAGTTGCTGAGCGTGAGGAGACTTTTAATAACAAGGGAAACAAGTCAGTCAAAACAATTATGAAGGTATACGTATGGTTAAACAGTTTTTTTCACACAGATAATCGTGGAATGACGTAGACCAGTGAATCGAGAAAGAAAATTTTAAAATGTGTGATGACGTACACAGGGTGAGAGAAGAACAAAAAAGGAGAGAAAAGAGAATATAATGGATGAGTTCAAAAGAGACTAAGTACTACAGATACACTGTAAAAAAAAACCTTACAGTGCAAAATTAGTATTCAAAATGGCTCAGACAGCATTTTCAAAATGCTGTATCTCACTTTTTTTGCTAGACTGAACAGTAGCAACTATCATGTTGAAAAAATTGAATTTGATATTTTCAAAACTCCTCTTCCCTTTTAGACAGTGATTTAACACATTACTTTTTAGAGTGGATATTTACAAAAATTAGAGGAGAGGGAAAATGGAACGAAGAGCAAGAACAAACGGTAAATGGTGGGGGCAAGTGACCATTGCCCCCCCCCCCCCATGGATGTCAGTGAAAAGAGGGAGACAGAGGGGGACACAGAGAGAGAGGGAGATAGAGAGGGGAGAGAGGGAGAAAGGGGGAGAAAGAGAAAGATGAAGAGAGAGAGAGAGAAGAGAAGATAATCAAGAAGTCAAAAGGGTTGGGACAGTGACACTTGCATGTACATATACATATAGAATGGACTAAAATTTTAAAAAGACACTTCAAGTACATGTAATTCAGAAGAAGAGTGAAGACATAGGCATGAGGAAAAAAAATGAAATAGAGAAAAGTGGATATACAGAAAAGGAAGATGTAACCAAACTCAAAAAGAAGAAAAAAGAACAATAGAAAATTAGTAGAAGAAAAGGGGTATACTGAGATCCAGAAGGGCATGATTAATTCCATATCTTTATACACAGTTAATGACCTCCTTGCTCTCAGCAGATGACACATGTACATGTAACAAAGGCCTGCTATTAAAATTAGCAATGATTAGATATTGATGACATAAAGCTAGAAATGGAATTGAAAATCCATACTCTTCCCCACCTGCTGATCTGTAATCTAAAGATATGTTATCAGGTCAGGAGTACAAAATAAACATGACGGTAATATCTAAATGGAAATTTAAAGAGTCCTTAAGAGATTTACGACAGCATGCGGGCCAAAAGTGGTGATGACTTGGCCATTATATCAGGGCAGGGAAATCACAGCCACGTTATCCCTAGCAGGGCCCCCAGAATGCCTCAGTCAAACTAAGAGAGGCATATTGAGATAATGATATTCTAGTCACATACGATTCACTTTATAGCGCCTCCTACTTGACTCGCATTTCCTTGGTAACACTCGAGCTAACGAAAGCAGGAAAACATGAAAAACGAGCCACGAATGTGATGTCACTAACGACCTTAATAAGCACCACTATACCCCCCTCCCCCCCCCCCTTATCCAATACGAATGAGATATTCCCCCCCCCCCCTCTCTCTCTTCTGTATCTCTCACCCTCCCTGCCCCCCCCCAAAAAAAAACCCATCTCTCCTTCTCTCTCTCCTATATCATCTCTCCTTACTCTCTCTTACATGTACATCCCTTTTTATTCTTATCAATCTAATTTTCTTTATCTCTCCCTTTTTGTCTTATCTCTTTCTTAGTTTCATTTATCTTACTTCATCTTACATATACTCTCTCTAAAAAGAGTGATTTTTCTCTTTAGTTTCACTTTCACTGCCCCAGGAGTCACATCAGTTATCACTAGTAGAAGAGTGAATATCAATTTATTTGAGAGTGATCTTTAAAAAGAAAAAGGTGAATCTGCACTCTACTTTCATTGCATCTTCACTCCCCAAGTGAGTCAAGTCCATGATCACTCTTTTTTCCCCCTTTTTTTAAACACATTTTTCCTACAGAGATTCCATCCAATCATAGGTCCAATATACTACAAATTGATCACTCAAACTCTCCATCTATAAGCTGAATTCAATATACACTAGGAGTAGAGAACCAAAAAAGAAGACCAATCTCTACTTATTGTTCCCGCTAGTCGCATCAACGGGATCACCAGAAGATGTTCTAGCACACATGCTCCACCAAAATTTGTTCTCTAGTCAATTTCCAACACTAACTAAATTCCTAAACCTTCACCAAATGCTATATAAATATATACCTAACCCTAACCCTTAGAGTCGAGGTACTTTTTCAATCAACATAATATATAAAATGCCACTCTATAGAGAATCAACAAACTAAAAGTCACGACTTCCTTATAAAGGCCACGGAAAACACTAATATTTTCACAACACATTACGGTCATTCAGTATACATGTATGTACATGTATACAGCTCCATCAGGCTGACAAATTTTCATTAAAAAGGGAAGGTCTTCATTTGTGTAGCACTTTCCCATCCAATTTGATCGCAACGGATTGATATTATTTGAAATTCAATCTGCCAGACGTGTCTATCCCACGCAAAGAGGAGAAAAGCGCGATATTGTCTGGTACATAATGCGAGTGTTATTACGACGAGCTGATCGGGTTACCCTATCAACGCCGGGGATGGAAAGTCATGAAATCCGTGGAAATTGAGCTCCGGCATGGAGTAATTTATTGATGTAATAGCACCCTCAGCCCCTTAACCTTTAATATGAACTGGTCTCAAAATAAGTCTTAGCTATAGTTTCATCTCATTGAGGGGAAAAAATAACCACTTGAAATAGCAACAAAGGTGGCACTTATTATCATCTTTATTATTGTAATGGGATGAAGAGCAAACGGGAGGAGAGAGGATTGAGATCGAGGGCTGATGGGGATTTTAGACAGTTTCAACTTACTGCAATTATGTATAGTGTCAGCACAAACAATTTTTGTTTAGTTCAATATGAAAACTAAAGTATCAACACTCATAAACATACACATGTACATGTATATAATCTTTTTTTTTTAAATGATCTTGCCTACTTAGAAGCAACTTAACTGCATACATGTCATTTAATTTCAACGATATATCTTCTTTTTTTTTTTACCAAAACCAAGATATACTCTATTCATTGCCTAAAACAGTTCCATTAGATTCAGAATTCATGATTAACTTTTCATAAATTCAGGGAGACATCAATAAAAAACCAAAATCTAGCCTTTTATAATAACTGAATAAAGATATCATAATACATGTAGTTCTGAGCAGCTTATATTGGGTAGCGATTGTGGTTATGCTTTGAGCATCCCAGCTCAGTGGTATATGCAAAGTCTTTTGAGGGAAATCCTACCTTAATGGCAAGTTGCTCTGAAAGAAAGAGGAAAAATCGGAGAAGCAGATTGGTAAAAAGTTTGAATGTTGTTGTTGTTGATTAGTGTTTTATGGCAATCAGTCAATGAAATCCGACAAGCAATAAGAAAGTTAAAAAGTGAAAGTTGTAATCACTATGGGAATTTCAAATTGGCCGAATACATGTAGGTAATGTCACTGTGATGTACATGTAGTTGCCAAAAACTCCCCCATTCACCCCGACACACAGAATGACTAAAATGACATTTTTTTCTAAATGTATTACACAGTAGGATCTTTTTCTTTCATTTGGACCTAAAACAATATGCTATCTCCAATATATTTTGACTACTGCCCCGAGGGTAAAGGCACTTCGGTGAAAACCGCAAATTAATGATATTTTTGTGTACAACAAACGGGAGAGTTATCCACAAAAATGTGCTATCGACTCACCAGATTGCCAATGCGAGATTCCCAAACATGTAGATGTAGTGATCTCATTTTTCAAACATCCATAACTTTCTTATACCTTGTCCAGTATCTTTAAAACTTTCAGCATCCTGTTTTTCTTATTTTTCTGCTTTCACACACATCATCTTATTACCAAGGTTGGATTGCCCTTTAATCTACGGCATTGTAGAAGTGAGACAAATTTTCTGACTCATTCCATATCTTTTTTCTTTTTTTTTTAACCTCATTATTAAACCTATATATGTAAAAGTCCAATTAACCTGAGAATCATTTACTCTTCTTATTGTTCATGGTGTAATAGTACATTTTCAAGGAAGAGAAATTTCAGATTGTTACCCCCCCCCCCCCCCCACAACCACCACCACCACAAGTGGTTAACGCTCTTCTGCCTTTCACTGCTTCAACAGATAGCATTATTGATACTTTGGAACATTTCTGGAGAGAATACCAGCAACATTCAACCTGTTGACTGCTAAATGTTCTCATTTCTATAGGCTTAGTACAGGGGACCCATGTTCCCGTACTGGCAATACACGGAGGTTAAGTTTTTACTACATGTCTGTTTGGAGCCAGAAGTGCTTTAAGTCCCATCATTTTTACAGAGTTAACGGCCTTCTGGCTCCAAACAGACGATGTGATCATATTGATTTGCAAGCCCTTTTAGAGCTTGGATGAGACCAAATATCAGGAAAAATGATACTTCATGGCCCTGTTTAATAAAAATTGTCATCAATGACAAGTTGCAGTAACTGTTATAAGCTACTGAAATCCTTGCCTCTGATTGGCTGAGGGCAAATTTGTTGGTAAAAATCACTGACGAGACACTTGATGAAACGCCCCCCTGGTGTCAATGCAACATATGTAATGCCACATTCATGTAAGTATATAGGACACCAAATGACCAAACATCTTGGAGATTTGCCTTTTCATTAAATGGTAATTATTTATAACCATAAAATGCTATGTTATCCATCATAACCACTTGACTTTAAACAAATACTGGCCTCTGTACGCTATCATGAATCCAAGATGAAAAAGATGAAACAGACAACGGGCCAGGCGTGCTGCTAATTAAATTCTTAGATCAATACTACAGCCTTGATCTACAAATGCCATACACAATTAAACGCAGGCATATTTCATCATTTTGGGTGGGTATAATTAAGTTTAGAAACACTACCTATTTCAAAGTTCATTCATTCGTCATCCCACCGGTGTACTACTGCCATCGTTAATGTGCAATCCACTGTGTAAAAAGTACATGTACAGTATGCAAAATGATGATCATATTTCATTAGAAAAAGCTTCAGTGGTTAGAAGTTAACCAGAAGCAGTTTAATGCTAAGTGTGAAATAGGCTCTTGATATCTAAAACCTGTTGATTATACTCTGTACATGGCGATACAAAATTACACAAATTATTTGAGCAAAATTTAATGTACATGTAAGTAAAATAGATGTTAATTCGCAAAAAAGCATCCAATCGCAGAAAAGGACAGTCACACATCAATTCACTCAAATGTCAACTACATGTAGAGTAGATACAAGTAATAAATGACTAGCATGGATCCGATATTAGCAAGATAAACGTAAACTGAGTAAATTTCCCTCCCTCTGTCACTTTTTCTAGATGTACATGATTGATCTTGTTCTCAACAAATCAGGCAAGTTAACTACATAGTGTACATCACCCCCCCCCCCCTTTCCGTTTACCTCTCTTTCTCCTTCTATTCCCCTTTCCTTCATTTATGTCTTGTCTGTACTCTGTTCTATTAATCTTCATATTCATTACCTCCACATTCTCTGTCTCTCACATTCCTTTTTTTTTTCTCTTCTCTCTGTTATTTCTCTTTAAATTATCCTCTTTCTCTTATTACCCCTCTCTGTCACTTCTCTCTACCCCTTCTCTCTCTCTCTCTCTCTCTCTCTCTCTCTCTCTCTCTCTCTTTCTCTTTATGTGCTTCTAATTATTTACATATGTATATCAATCTATCTAATTCTCTCCTCTCTCTCTCTCTCTCTCTTGTTCTTCCTCTCCCTTTCCATCTTTCTCCACTTCTTTTCTTAACCATATTAACCCAATTACATGTATCTATATCAATCTGGTTTTAAGCTCAGAATGTGTACAATTAACTTCTCTTTGTAAGTGTTCTACATTATTACAGAAGCTGTATCACCACACAATGCATTAATAAATTGCCTCCTACCAAACTGTCCCAATCAGAGAGTTCACTGTGCATTTTTAATAGTCCATAGCTACATGCACATTTATAGCCAGGAAAAAGACAATTAATCTGCACATATCTACTGTATGTATGTACATGTACGCATAGAAGTTACTGGGGATTAATTGTTTGTCAAAATTTTGCATGTTTGTTTGGTTGCTTGTTTATGTTTTTCAGGCTCTTAAAGCTTATAATATTCATTTCATACACATATGTAATTAATCGTAGACAGATAAGTCTTTTAGTATGAACTGCCTGGCATAGCAACAAGACACATTTGTTTTAGTATAAAGTATCCCCTTACTTGAATACATATGTAATTCATCTCAAGACAGCTACATGTAGAAGGGCATTAACTCACATACTTATTTACTACCACAGAGTTAACACCCTTCTGGCGCTAAAGTTCTCAACAGGCCAAGTATATATGTACATTTACCTGAAACAATGGTTTTCATAATTATCTAGAAACCAACACAAAAGTCTATAGGTTGGGCCTCTCTGTCTGTCAGACCATTCCCTGTGGACGAATTAATCAAATTTTACTCAGAGGCCCAGTATTCTGCAAAATGGGCAATTCTGGAATATCAAATTATCGCAAAATGAAAAAGCATGATGAGTAGCAGACATGCATCCGCAAAATGTCACACATCTAATTACTGTCCGAGGATGCAGCATTCATTAGGCACTGATGCGTTCAGACGAGATCAATTAGCAATGCCACAAATCATGATTAGCTGGAGAATAGCCATAACTTTGACATCTCCACCAGATGATGGATGGGCAGGATGGATAGGAGACTGTGCTCATATCCTCCAATAAGTTTTGTGTCTACTGAGAGTAACTTGATGATGGGCATTAACCAACATCATAAAACACAAAAAGTTAATGCACTCAAAAGTTGAACTGTCCTTTTTCTTCATATGAACATGGATATTTCCATAAAGCAGGGTCCTAATTTGTGACATTTTTGGTGTCCCTGTTACATACATGTACATGTATGAAGAAACACACCGGTTTCTTGTGACTCTGGGTAGAGACAAATAGGAGTAAATTTGAGTACTATTCTAACAGTGAAGATGCAATGTTATGCTCAGAATCACTTTGCAGTCTTACTCCATGATTGGCATCTTACACTCAGAGCCATGAAAATCTGTGTGTTTCATATGTAAGCGGGACACCAAGAATGTCACAAACTGGAACCCATATTTCTGGAAATACATGTACCCACATACCAATATTCTATAATGAATTTAAGGTCAAATGTATTCATAATGTTAAGTGTTTTTTTTTCTCCCTTTTTTTTTGTTAGTTTACTTTTGTTTGTTTGTTTCCATGTCACACAGAGGCAGATATTTTAGCCTTATTCAACAGCAACAAAAAACAAGAATGTTATAATTCATCATGTATGGTGATACTCAAGCCTCATGTTTCCAAACATATAAATGATTAAAACTATCTGCATTAGAACCAGGTAAAAAAATAAAATATTTCTGTTACCAATGCATTGGAGAGAGGTGTTTTGTGCACACTGGTTATGTAGTAGGCAAAGACTTGCATGTAACATTGATTAACACAAAATTAATAAATGTTTTGAGCTATGGAATTAGAAGGAAAAAATGTAAACAAAGATATTAACCCTTTCAAGACAACTGACCACATTTTGTGGTTTGGCTCAATAACTTTCGATTCAAAGCCCTAAAAATTATACCAGATGCATATTAGTGGAAAGAGCAAACAATTCTGCACACACTGTGTCCACTTTTATTGCATGACCATATTGCATTTTTTATGCTAGGAATTTTAAAAAGGAGAATAAGCTTTAAAATCCTTAAATTGGCAACACGTTGAGAGGTTGAAAATCACTGTTTCTAATCAAAGCTGGCAAATCTTTCAACTTTTCTCGTCAAAATTCCAAACCATATTAATTTCAAAGACAATATTCTACACCTTAGTAGAACCATGTAGCACTAAAAGAAAAATATTATTGTTGCCAGTTTGAAGTACAAAATGTGATCTATTCAGCCCTTAAATAATTCCTGTCCTGAAAGATTAACTCAAAATATAGAAGCCATGAGAGAATGAGTGACAGGAGAGAAATAGAAAAGCAGGCTAAATAGCTTAATAAATGGTACAAACATGTACAGTCTGTATTTATAATGAGAAAAACCTAGGCAGACGCTCTCCTCTCACTAGCTTTAAAGACTGAAGCACGTTATTTATTAATAACATGTACATGCCCTTGTCCTCTCAAATTTGCTGATAATTACAGCTATCTAATTGAGGGTAGGCCCAAAGGCTCGCATATAATTTACAGACACTCTCTATCTATCTATCTCCCTCTAAAGCGTTGTTGTTAATCTCCAACTCTTTCCTTTATTCTCTCTCTCTCTCTCTCTCTCTCTCTCTCTCTTAAGTGGTCTCTTTCTATTGATCTCTTGAAAACTATGTATCCCTCTCTACTGCTCTCATATCCATCTCCCTTGTGATCTCTTCTCTCTCTCTCTCTCTCTCTCTACAGGTATCTCTGACATTTTCTTTCCCTTTCTATCTTCATCTCTCTCTCTCCGGCTGTATCGCTATCTATATTACTTCTGCTTGCCCTCGTCCTCCTCTCTCTCTTTCTCCTTCTCTTTCTCTTTCCCTCCCTCCCTTCATCCCTCGACCACAACATCTTCCCTACATTGTAACTCCCTCCCCCTCCCTCCCATCCCTCCCTCTCTCTTTCTCTCTCTCTTTCTCCCTCCCTCTCTCTCTCTCTCTCTCTCTCTTTCTCTTTCTCCCTGAGCTGTGTAATTACTCACCCCAGCCCCACTCTTCCCTCACTTACTTACATACATGTACTTTAATATGAGTGACACAAAGATGATTGTTTTAAAAATGGTATGCCTAATTGCTTAAATGGACGCTAAGTAATGAAACGTCCTGTATGACAGCCGCTTATAATGTTTTTTCCAATCAACTCCAATATATATCTACATGTACCATCGCTCTGCAGCGTTCATGGCATTGAATTTTGCATGGAAGTCACAAAGTGGTACACGAACTATTACAGCTCATGGCCACGCTAATACCCTCTATCACTACGTTTATATTGGTTAGGTGGAGTTATTGGGGAATAATTTGTACATCATTATAAATTCATGCATGTATCACGCCTTTTCCTATTTAGGGTATTAATTAATATAGAAAACTTTTGTTTTACTTAATTCCTGTAGTTCATGATTAACCCACAGCCTAAACAAACCAGGTTGTCTCTGTATTAAGCCTATTGCAAGGTGAGAATTCAGCAGTCAAGGGGTTAAGCGATTGATGTCACATTGTGACTGTTGTTACAGATCTGTAATGCCAATGTGGTAGGGTCATTCCGTGATTGGGGTTGGGGCAAGAAAATGTGATGTTGCCATGTAACACTGGTGCACATTGTATGAGATCTTTCATTAAACAAGGAAGATAAAATCATCTGGTGAGGATTTGCTATCCAATGAATGCGTACAAATATATAGTAAAACCCTGCCCAAATCATTCCTGTTTCAGCTGGTACAATGTACATGTACTCTTCAATGCTTTGCTTAACAGGCATTTCTTTCTTCTTGTTTACAAGCGTTACATGGACATCACAGCAACTTTTGAGTCAACCAAACTGATTCACCATGAAGCTAGATTACTCCTCAACATAGTGTAGGTGGCTTCACTACTTATGCTAAACTCAATTCAAGTAAACATTGTTAAGGCCAATCATAGGAGACATTGTTTCTCACTTCTGGTACAGTATGTCACAAAAATTGACCGAAACTCATGCAATGAACTGGAAGAGAGATATGGGCACTCAATAAAGGAATTAATGATATGGTAAGACATTTGTAGCATTTTCAATTGTCAAGGTTTTAAGCACTTGAAATTCTTAGCTTTGTACTATCATTTTATTCATCACTATCATTAGCCCTACATGTACATGTATACTCTCACTTTTTAATGTCTAGTTCAGTATCTGTTTTTCCCCCTCTTTTTTTTTTTTTTTTAGTTTTATTTATACAGGGTAACATTGTCAGTTTTAGAACTGTTTTCCACAACGACCCTGTCAGCCTTCACCATAAATACATGTAATATAACAGAAAACATAACATAATCCATTAATTACAGATAATTAGTAACAAATTACATGTAATTCCCCCACTGCTGTTGATAGCAATGACTTCCAGGAAAACATTTTAAAAAAATTATGTGATAGGCGTATTGTCCTTTTCAGAAAAAGAAAACAGATGTATGTAATGTCTAGATTTGCAAGGAGTGTATTTAAAGGAGTTCTTATCTAGCACTCAGTAGACAATGTATGTTCAATCTAATGTTTTAACTAATTTGATCAATTAAGATATTCTTTTTTAGATACACAATTAGTAAATTTGTAAATTAGCAAATTATTCAAATAACCTGTTCTTGTTTCTTGCTTTGTCACATTACAGTTTTCTTCAGGTGATCATTCATCTTAATTAGGACATCTAATTAACACTTACATGTACACAGACTAGTAACTCCACATCTTAAGAAGATAAGAGTCCCCTTATACACTACACTGTACATGCAAACCTAGACATCATTATACATTAAAGCCTGATCTGTTTTCTTTTTTCTAAAACGGACAATAGGCCAATTACATGTACATGTAATCATTTTCTATGTTTTCTTCCACCTGGTGTCCACAGAGTTAAAGATTTATACAGGGACCAACTGGTCTCCATTGGCAAAGGATTAACTCTATGGACAAGTCTACAAATGTATGAGCTAACATCCCTAGGCTGTGGCTGCCAAAAAGACATGTTTGATACATGTATTTATAACCCAATATATCGGAAGGGAGGGAGGGAGGGGTGTGTGTGGGGGGGGGGGGGGGGGGGGACACAATGATGTACATTTTTGCAATGTGGGATTAATTGTTCTCCATACATGCATGTACATTGTACCAGACAGTTTACAGCACTTGTGTGGCTTTCTGTTTTTCTATTGCTGGTATGTTTTATCAGGGCAGCACACAGTGTTTTTCACAGGCAATAATGTTTATTTACTGTTTGTTTGCACTGAGTTTATATACTTGATTGCTGCACTGAGTTTGCTTCAAGTGGTCTAATACTAATAGGATAGGAAGTGATAAGAAATCACGTTTTGAATATTTGTGCTAACCACAGTTGATTTTGTTTGAAGTCATATCTGATTTCCATGATATATTTCAAGAAAATAGTTATAAGTATAGTTATTTGTATTGTTATGTTGAAAAATATTGCAGAGCCATGTTTAGAAACTGTTTGTATTTATAGTTAGAAGCTCATTCAGACCACTGTATCAATACCAAGGAATGTTGCAGGTTATTGGTGTGAAAGGGTTTTCTGTTAATAAATTGGGTGAAAATTAATGTGTTCAGTGAATCAGATTGGTGAAAGTTGATACTTGTAATAATAAAGGGGTGCTGTAACTGGAATTCTGGATACAGATATCATTTTGGCCATGTTAACATATATTAGTTATCAAGGGATATTACTGCAAGTACAAGTACATGTGCATGTACATGTAGGTAGATTAGTCAATCCTTTTCTTTTTTTTTAATTACCATAAATTGGTCAAATTATTCTTAATATTTCAAGGATAGGAAAAATGACACAAATCATTTATTTAGTGTGCCTGCACAACTTGTATGGAAAGTCAATTTGAGGAAGGAAAGACATTATGCATAATTAAATTTGACAAAATACACTGTCCATGCTGTCTGTACATCTGAGCATCACTGTGCAGAATGGATCTATGCAGCTTTCCTATTTCATGATAATGCCAAAGCATAATAAAAACTGTTATGTGGGAAGAACAGATAGCACATCAAAGTGTAGATTATATAATAGGGCCTACATATATTATATCTTACACATTATTTTATTTCTTCTTTCTATTTTTCTTTTAGTTTACTTACACTGCAAAATGGTAGGCAAAGCATTTCCATCCCGATGGCCGCTCCAAGAAGTTATAGACTCTTCCTTGGAAGCTCATTCGAACTGAGGGTCTCTTGCTCACATGTTCCGAGTACTTTCTCTCAAATTCTTTATCAGTTTGCACACTGTTATTCAGGTTTAAAGTTTGCACGAGGGGGTTCCGCGAGGAGCTGTCTGCTTGTTGATTGTACGCCACGCAGCCCCCAGGATGGCCCGCCCCGCTGCTCCCCATGTCCGACGAAGAACTTACGGGGTCCAATTCAATTACGCTCGAGTAGGAATACGCTTTGGGCGAAGATGTGTTGCGAGATTTCGAACCTGCCTCTTTCTCAGCCATCGCTACTTTGTATCTTTGATCCTCAATTCAGATTATTTCAACAAAACATCCCGAGTGGTAAATCTCAGATAGCACGACATCCAAGTGGGTCAAGAATTTCATAAAATGTGTCAGGGTGCGAAAGAAGAATTCACTGCATTTTCTTAGAATGTGAACTCGCTCCAATATCCGCGTAGACAAAATGCACGTGCAATTATTTTTTCCTGATCCGGAAACTCCGCAAACGCTCGGATTTTCACGCCGAAGGGTTGCCGTGTTACTCGGTCAGCTTTCGCATGTAATTTGTCATTGGTACCAGCGACGCGACGCCGCGCCGCGCAAGGCGATACACACATCCCCACGATCGGAGTTTGTTTACTATTACGTCGTACATATTCATGAAACAATTGACCAATCAGAAACTTTGAAAATGGTTTCTCTACCTTCATTCGGTGACTAGTACAGGGTGTTAAAAAATTAATAAAGGGAGGTGAAGTCCGTGAAATGCTCAACAAAAACCTATACAGGGAAGAGTTATATCCCCATACAAACCATCACAGAGATGAAGAAAACAAAAAGTCGACTAGATTTAATTTTTTTTTTCTCTCTCTCCAACACTCGACTCTTATGAATATGTTGGCTACAGCCACCATGGGAGGCGATCCCGGGGGATTCCCCCCCCCCCCCCCCCGGCGGTGCGGTGACAAGAAATCGCCGCACATGGCTACAACCAACGAGAGCGACAGCCAAGTTCGACCCGAAAGTTTTGGTCTCTTGGGGAAGGGCGGCGATTTCTGATCTTTGCCCGGGGAACGCGATATTCGAGGAAGGTATGTAGGGCCTATGTGAGGGTACACACTCTGCCCCCGTCCCAATATTACATTCTAGTGACGGACTTGGTAAATTAGGCCCTGTATTAATTTTGCGAGGTATAACATTTTGCATTTTTTTGTTATTTGCAAGTTTGTAATTAAGAGCATTTGGGCCTAGTGCTTAAATCACAATTTAAACAGATTTGAAACAAATTTCTGGAGACTATACGGTACCCTCTTTAACATAATCCATTGAGAGGCGTGTCGCTACCCCCGAAATCACAGACCCTGTATTCAGTATAGTGTAAACCCCACACTCTTAAAAAAGTTGGGCAAAAAAATGCCCAATTTTTAACCAACACTGGGCAACATACTGTCCACACAACTTTTGGTTAAAATTTGCCCAACTGATGTTGGGCAATCCATTTACTATGTTGTTGGGCAAATTAAATTGCCCATCAGTTGGTGACCCATTAGATTTTACCCAACTCTACAATTGCCCAACTGTTGGTTATATTCTCAGTTGGGTAATTATTGCCCAACCAATCTTACCCAATAGGATTGCCCAACCCTCTATTTGTTCAGCTGTTTGGTAACAAATATCATGTGGTTGGGCAAATTCAGCTGCCCAATTTATTGTTTCCTTTTTCCTCCAACCTAAGTAAAAAAAAATGAAATCTGCTTGTTACGTCCTTCTGGGTCTTAACCTAATCAATCCTAACCTATCCTATTTGAAGCTTTCCTATCCTATATCTTAACCTATCCTATCCTAGTCCTACCCTATCCAGTTAGTGAAAACTAGTGCAAGCTGTTATATACCCCTTATATTTTTTATGCATTCGGTGACAGTTAGTAAATCGGGCCACCCCAAACCATACGCTACTAAAAATTCATGAATATTCATATAAGTGTTTTCCCCAATATTGGGTAAAAATATTTACCACAAGTTGGGCAAAAGCGAATTTCTAACCAACCATCAGTTACCCAACAAAATTTACCCAACTGGCAAAGGAAATGTGACAAAATTACACAACTACAGGGCAACAAGTACCCAACCCATAATTACCAAATACTGTTGGTAAATATATGCCCAATATTTAGGTAAAAAGTATTGACCAATATTGGTTACACCACTCGAGTGTCCAGTTGGTTAATAATAGCCCAGAATTGGGAATATTTTTAACCAACCAGCAGTTACCCAACTAAATTTACCCAACATTTTAAGAGTGCAGTGGCGCTTGGCCAAATCAGGATTTACTCTATTTTTTTTAAAGCCTGTCAATCTTGGGACGTGCCACGACCCCCCCCCCCCCCCCCCCCCGGATCGTCGCCCCTGTTCGTGGGCCATCCAAGAACTTTCCGGAGGGTTCATGAGACCAACAGCCAACGAGACCTACTGCCCTCGAGGACCCCGGGGGGAGGGGGGCACTCAACTATATTGCTCTACACAAGCGCGACCACAGGTTTTCCAAACCACCCCTAAACAAGTTTTATCCATTGGTCAAATTTACACCTAATTCAAGGATTTTCGCGTGTTTTCTTGAAAATTTTACCCCCTAAACAAGTATACCCAGACGTTGTGTCCGGACGGGTTGGTTATCCGGACAGGTCATTTTTAAACAGTAAATTGAACAACTTTTCATGCAAATTTTCACAGTTCCTTCACAGCATTGGTTGAAAATTATGTGAATTGCAAATATTCACGGAGTTTAATGTTACTTTTTCGGAAAATCCGACGACAAAATTGACAGGTTATTCTTTGTTAAGTGTCCGGACACACAACCCCCATCATATAACCCGTAATACCCTAAACAAGGTCTGCCTCAATTAAACCTCTAAACAGTCAAGGTTTAACCACCTTAAACATTTAACCCTTAACAAGGTCTACCTCAATTTAAATTAAACATCTCAAACGTACCTGTCAATAGCAACTATTAAAGTTTTCAAAAGAGACTCGTGCAATTCTAGATCGCACAAAATCCCCCGGCGAAATCCAAACAACTAAGGGGAAAAGATACCAATGACAATGATGACAATGACAATGACAATGATATTTTATTTCTTGAACGGCCCCTCATGGGGGCATGGAAGAAATACAATCATATTCAAACAAGGTGTATAAGGCAATAATTGGCATAAACATGTGTGAAGAAAAAAAAAAAAAAAAAAAAAGGGGGGGGGGGAGAAAAAAAAGAATATATAAAAGAAGAAGAGAAGAGAGAGGGATATATATACATGTGTTTATATATATATAATATATATAAACATATTCAGGCTATATAAGTGTATATACAGTACCATTAATTATCAACTACATAATATTAAAGACAGATTCAAATGCAATACTTAATGGCAGCTTGATAAATATAGACAAAAAATGAAACATATCTACTAATTTTCTTTTACTACAGAAATATTAAAACCTAGGCATAATGATTTTACAAAACCGCGAAAGATTCTTCAGTTCTTTGGTATTCTTTGTGTTAAACAACTTAAACATTTTTTGAACATTAGGTCGTTTACTAAAATATGACTTGATAAAAACTTTCCGAGTCATATCAAAAGCAGGACATTTGAACAAATAATGAAATTCATCTCCCTGTTCCTGCGTGTCACACAAAGTACAACATTGCAGGGCCTGGTCAGGTAAATAGCGACCATTAGATATAGGCAACTTATGATTTCCACAACGAAGCTTACAAAGAGAAGTCCTATCTACAAAATCTAATTTTAACATATAACTTTCAAAAACACATTCTTGCTTAAATATTCTATAATTGGTACATAAACGATTTCTATTCACTTCCTCACGCCAATTCTGCTTTGCTATATCATCCAATCTAAGACCAATTGATGATTTGACCCAACTGACATCTACAATAATATTTTGATCAGACCATATGTTAGACATCCCACATTTGTCTAAAATACCTTTCACTTTTACAATCCATACTGATTTGAAATCATCTTTATCATGCAATTGTCGTAGAAGCTTATAAACAACACAGGACAGTTTTGACTTGCTACATGTACCTTGACTTATTCTTGCCCAAAAATTAACCATACGTTTCTCCACAGCAGAAGACAAACTGAATCTACCAAGTTCTCCATACACCATGCAATTCGCTGTTCCACGGTTCAAATTAAGTAAGCGTTTAAGAAACTTTTTGTGAAACATTTCAACACTTTGCAAGTCATGAAAACCCCATATCTCACTACCATATAATAAAATTGGCACAACGAGTTGATCAAATAATTCACATTGAATATCCAAAGGCAGGTTTAACTCTTTGGCTCTACAAATAAGATTGTACATTGCCCTTCTGGCTTGATTTACTTGCTTCTTAATAGCCTTATTGAAAGACCCATTATAGTTAAATGTAGTACCAAGGTAAATATAATCATCAACAACTTCGAGTGGATTATCACCGAACATAAATAATGGATATTTACGAACACGTCCTCTTGAAAAGATAACAACTTTTGTTTTACTTGTATTTACATATAGTTTCCACAGACCACAATATTGATGTACAGCTGATAAGGCATCTTGAAGCTCTTCGGCTGATTCTGCTAAAATTATAGTGTCGTCAGCATATAATAGAACATACAGCCGCAAAAAGACCTCCACATCATCATCACTTATATGTTTCCTTATCTCAGCAGAGCACATATCTAACCCTTTATAATGTCTACTAACAAAATATTCAAAATCATTTAAAAATACTGCGAAAAGCAAAGGAGATAAGCTATCACCTTGACGCACCCCAATGTTACAGACAAAGAAATCAGATATGTTATGCCCAAGCTTTATGCACGACTTTGCATTTTCATAAATATTGTAAACAACATTAATAATTTTACCATTAATACCAGAAGAAATCAACTTTGACCATAAGCTGGATCTATCGACAAGGTCAAACGCCTTTTTATAATCTACAAAAGCACAATATATTCTTTTCCGACGATGTAAATACAAATCAATGAGACCATGTAAGGTAAAAATGTGATCAAGAGTACTATAATTTTCTCGAAAGCCAGCTTGTTCGTCACCTAAAATTCCAGCACATTCCAAATATTGGGTGAGTCTATTATTGATACAGGCAGTGAATAGTTTACCTACACAACTCAAGAGAGTAATGCCTCTGTAGTTGTCAGGGTCATCCAGTGACCCTTTCTTTTTATATAGTGGTTTAATCATACCCAAACTCCAAGCAGAAGGAACCACTCCTGACAGTAATATAATATTAAACACTTTAACTAGAACAAACACCATAACCTTTGGGCAGTTTTTTAGATATTCATTTATGACATTGTCGATTCCACACACCTTGTTATTACGTAAATGTTTAATCATCTTCATGACTTCCTCAAAACTAAACTCACGATTAATATCTTCATTAAGAGAATGATTTATCACGGTAGGATCGAACTTATATTCTTCCCTAGTGTCTAAGGTTTCTGGTTTAGCGCTTAACTTCTGAAAGTGTCTCATGAACATATCCAAAGATATATTACCTTGTTTTTCTACTGGTTTACAGGCATTACTTAAGATATCCCAGTACTTTTTTGGATTACTACTTTTGAAATCTCTCAGAGACTCATGTAAATTCTTATTGTAATTTCTAAAGGTCTTCCTTATAAATCGTTTGTAAGCCTTGGATTTATTCTTCAGTTCGACTTTAGCTTCATCAGTTCTCAGATTCTTTAATCTATGTTTCACCTTAAAGTACTCTTTTCTTTGAACCTCGCAAGACTTATCAAACCAAGGTTTAGCTTTAGAAGTGCCAGCATGTGCACCACGCTTAATAAGTTTACTAGCCATGTGTGCTGACTTACAAATTCCGACAGTTTTAGCAGGCTCAATAAACAAGGTATTCAATTCATCAATTACATTATCCAAATCAGTCTGAGTTAAGTTTGCAATTTCAATAGAATCAAGTTTATCATTTAGATGACTCAAATTAACGGTATTAAATGCTTGTTCATAGTCAGCTTGAAGCTCTTTCTTCCAACGAGCATTTAGTGGCTTATACACATAATCTTTTGATTGAGTAGCATCATTAAGAGAAGTGACCGTCGCTGGCAGTGTAGGCTCTGATTGGCCAGATGAAGGGAAACTTAACTCTATTGAAACAGGACCATGAGTATCTGACAAACATTTATCCAAAGGATCAACACTGAAATCAGTTATTTTAGGCATCAATATGGATGACACAAGTATATAATCAACAACACTGGAACCTTTTGAATTTTGACATGTAAATTCACCTATCTCAGAATCGTTCCCAAACCTACCATTAACTATTTTAATATCAAAGTTTTTACAAAGCTCTAACAAGTTGTAACCATTATTATTAACACTGCGATCCCTATTAAAACGTTCTGTCTTAATTCCAAGGACATCCAACTCAGCTTTAGCACCAAATGAATTATTTGATGATAATTCAATACCACCTTCAAGAGCAACGACCTCCTCAATTTCAATGAAGTCACTCAGTGTCCCAGTTCTTGAATTGAAATCTCCACATAACATGACAGGAATGTCATAGGTAACTTTAATGTTAATCAGGTCATCTGCAATATGTTCAAAAATATCATTATGGTGGTATGGCGAACCTTCACAGGGAATATATACTGCACCTAGGATAAATGGTTCACAGAATGAACTTCTCTTAAATTTCAACCAAAAAACAAATTCAGAATTAGAATCATGTAAAACCTCTATGATATCCACATAATCAATTTTAACATAGACACAGATGCCATGAGCACCACCAAATTTATGTTTAACATTCTTACGAGACATAACAAATGGTTCAAATCCAGGTATCGTAATCACATCATCAATATTACATTTTGTTTCACTAAGGCATACAACATCAAAATCATTAATAAACTTTTCAAGAATGCCTAAACGGGCTTTACTCCTGAGACCACAAACGTTAATACTCACAACATTAAACAAAGACTTTTTACTGGGGCCGGGCCTGTCCTAGTATTTGGGGTAAAACCCAAGGTCCATGACTTTTCTTTCATCCCATCCGACCTTCCAAAGGTCGTCGGGGGAATCAATCACTTTCTTGACTTCCCGCCCATCAGAAAGCTGTGTACACAGGATCCTACCATCCATAGACCAGCACGACTTGATGGATGAGTCTTTCTTTAACGCTTTCATCATAGAATTGCGCAGAGGCGTAAGATCATCGTTCACATATGTCAATTTGTAGTCATCTAAGTACTTTAGTTTTTTCTTGCTTTTCATGATGTCGATCTTGACATCACGGCGTACGAACTTGGCAATGATGGTCTTTTTGCCCGAACTCTTAGCTCGATCGCCATCGTCTCCCGATCCCGATTTCCTTGGAAGAACGTGACTTGTGCTGATGTCATTGGCACTGATGTTAACTCCCATGGCACTAGCGACTTTGATAATGGCATCATTAGTAGACTGCCCCTCCTTCAGCTCGATGCCATGGATCCTAATTGAATCCTTCCTCGAGTACTGCTCGAGCCTATCGATCGAGAACCTATTCTTGTTCACCTCACATTTCATCTGTTCTACGCTACTAAACTTCCTTTCTAAGCCTTCTAGAATATTCTTTACCGTGCCCTCCAGTGCAGATGAGACTGCTGCTGTCACAGCCGTCACAATAAGTGGCTGTATAGCTGCCACCACACTAGACACCAGCTCCCCCATCTTCACCTGTTCTGCACTCACGTTGACATTAGTCAAAGACTTCGTCTTCGACCCAGACTGCTCCGATACTGCATGCTCCACAGCCTCTGCTATTGCACTCCTGAAGGAAACTTCACCATCTACTTCATCCTTCAGCGCACTAAATTGGTTGGAGGCTTCCATACTTACACCAATGTCAGTATGTGGGACAACACAATAGTTTCCGGTAAAATGACCTCACAAATCAAAGCAATTATGCTTAAAAGAGCTTTCTAAGCAACAACCTCAATAGGTTACCTAATAACAGTTGTATTGAAAAGATCATCTGCAATATCTGAGTGTCGATTGAATCAATACCCTAAACGCGTATTGAAAAACTCTACAAAATTTTCCTTTATTTCCAATTTTTCGCGTTTTTGACATCCCAAACGCGTCACGCGCGTCACGCGCCTTATAGTCGGCAAAAACTACCATTTTTACGCGTTTTGGGGGTCGTGATTGTGTACAGCAATATAGTTGAGTGCCCCCCCCCCCCCCCCCCAGGTCGAGGGCCTTTCAATAAGTAAATTTTCTCGTGAATTTCTTGACTGTGTGTGTTTTTTCCTCTCTTTTTCTTTCACAAATTACGGCATTCTTTGTCTTTTCTTTCCTCGTTTTTTTTTTCTATCTCTCTCATCTCAGTCTCACTATATATTTAGTTCACTGTCTCCCCCCTTCTTACTTCTTGGTACTCACTTAAAGGTACTTCATCCCTTTTGCAGACTTACACAAAAATCCGCCAAACTTTGCACAGGTTTATAGCAGACATCCTGTAGATAATGCCTATGAAATTT